>JAINUV010000170.1:0-42962 GCA_020205505.1 Panax japonicus
TAAAGATATCGTCTCAAGACATGGAGTTCCAATGTCAATTGTATTAGATAGAGATCCGAGATTCACATCAAATTTCTGGAAAAGACTACAAGAATACATGGGAATGCAATTGAAGATCAACACACCGTTTCATCCACAAACTGATGGGCAAAACGAAACGATACAGACGCTTAAAGATATGCTCAGAGCGTGCATCATGGATTTTAATGGAAGCTGGGATGATCATTTACCGTTGGTGGAATTTGCATACAACAACAGTTACCACGCAAACATTGGTATGCCGCTATACGAAGCATTATATGGCAGGAAATGCAGAACTCCCCTATGCTAGGATGAAGTTTGTGAACGTCAACTACTAGGACCAGAACTGGTTCAGCAGACCGCTGAAGTTGTCAAACTCATCAGAGAAAGACTAGTAGCTGCTCAAGATCGACAAAAAAAGTATGTTGATCAACACAGGCAGAGTCGTGAGTTTAAAGAAGGAGATTTTGTATTCCTAAAAGTTTCTCCTTAGAAGGGGAAGATTCATTTCGGCAAGAAAGGCAAGCTCAGCCCGAGGTTTATTGGACCTTTCGAGATTCTACGAAAAGTGGGGGAGGTATTTTATGAAGTAGCTTTACCTCTAGAATTAGAGCTGTGCACAATGTATTTCATGTGTCGGTGTTACAACCTTATAAACCCGATTACAGGCATATGATCGAATATGAACCGTTGCAGTTTAGTAAAGATTTGTCTTACGAAGAGATTCCTATCCAGATAGTCGACAGGAAAGAACAAGTGCTCAGGGATAAAGTGATACCTTCTGTGAAGGTGATATGGAGAAACCACAATGTCGAAGAGGCTATGTGGGAACTCAAAGAAGAAATGATGAAGAATTACCCTGAGTTATTTGCTTAATCCGTGTCTTCAATTCTAGGGACAGAATCTTTGTAAGTAGGGGAGAATGTGACGATTTGATTGTTTGAATTGTGATTCTGGGGGCAGAATCCTTGTAAGGAGAGAAGGATGTAACAATCAGAAATTTTAAATTGTAATTTAAATATTTATTAAGTTATATAAATATTAATTGAGGTGTTTATTATTAAATAAAGATTTTATTGATGTGATGGTTGATGAATCTAAATGTATTAGAGAATTTTCTAAATTAAATTAATTTATAAATTAGAGGTTTATATTATAACATGAGGGATTATGTTGTTGTGTTGATTTTATAATTTAGACGGTATGTTAAATTATTAAATAAATTTATAATGAAATTATAATTTGGTGATATTTGCTAAAATGCTATATTTAATTAAAATATAGAATGTGATTAATTTAATGAGTTAATGTTGGATATGAAAATAATATGTGATTATAGTTTATAAACTAAAATGTTTATTAAAATAAATTAAAAAGGATTTAAATTAGTTTTTGTCAAACAAGGCTTAAGTATTTTAATTCTTTAAAATTTAAATGGTTTGCCAAACAAGTCTTATGGCTTTTGATATTTCTAATTTTTGAAATTTAAATAAATAATATAAATAAAATAAAATAAATAATAATATAATATATTTATATTATATACGTTTATTGGTCGGTAACCGATATATTTAGTATTGGTATTATGGCTATATCAGTTTATATTGGTTACGCATAATATTATCAGTTGGTTATTTGCTAGCCCAGAGTTCAGAGAATTGAGAGTTGAGAGAAATTGAGAGAAGCATGAGAGAATTGGGAAGGATTGTCTGCAATTGCATGGAATTATCACACTAGTTGAAGGTATTTTCCTAATTATATATGAATATGCACATCAGAGTTTTTTACGCCAAAACCTTCTAAGTTTGTGAATTCAATTTGTGGAATTGTGTGGAATAAATAATTGTTAATTGTGATTATATATGTTTATAATGCTAGAATTTATGTCAAATAGGGCAATTGAATGTTAATT
The DNA here is from genome assembly GCA_020205505.1 of Panax japonicus. Taxonomy (NCBI): domain Eukaryota; kingdom Viridiplantae; phylum Streptophyta; class Magnoliopsida; order Apiales; family Araliaceae; genus Panax; species Panax japonicus. The sequence goes on from JAINUV010000170.1 coordinate 1,934, forward strand.
TTCGGTTAACAGTGAAAGAAAATTTTGACAATATATGTGTTCTTCATATGGCTTGAGCAATTTTCAATTATAGTGGCCAATTCTTATGTTAAACTGTAAATTGAAGCTTGTATATGCTAGTTTTATATGGTACGAGCAAAATGTAATTTGAATAAGATGATTTGGCCATGTTTTGAAATCACAGTGTTAATTTTTGGGATGAATATCAAAAGTTGGAGTTTTATATGAAAAATATGAATTTGAAAAATTTAAAAAGTTTTAGTTGGTGTTAAATTATTTCAATTGGTTGTAAATGTGAGCAATCATGTTTATGATAGTTGTATATTTATTTTACGTGTTAATATCACTGTTTAAGGGGTGAAATTCATGTTAGTTGGCTTATGAAAATGTGCCGAAGCTCTGTTTTGAAAAATTGGGTTCTGCAAGTCGTGCGGGCGCGCAGCTATCGCGTGGCCGCGCGACACCCCCTATAAAACTCGCGCTGCCACGCGAGTACCCATTTTCAAACACTGAAGTCTGTTTATTCTGCAGACTCTGGTTGCTCGTTGTAGCTTAGCTTAAGGTTATGGAATGTGAGAATCATGTAACAACAAGGTTAAATAGAGTCATGTTATGTGGATTATGAATTAAAAATTTTAAAAGTGATTGGAAAATCGAGAGTGCGTTATGTGATAATGTGGTAAACATAATGAACGTTAGACAAGTATTGTGAAGTAAAACACTTTGAGTTTCTGAAATGTAAATGGTAATGATCATGTTATGATATGTTAGCATATCTAATAGGTATTGTGGTTCTAAAATTATGTGTAGGTGATCATGAGTTTAATTTTATAGCTTACGCTTAAAGCAAGTTTTCTAACTCTACATTTACGTCGAGCAAGTTTCTAAACCTTTTTTTACATTGTGCAAGTTTATTCTTATGGTCGAGCAAGTTCTTGTATCTAGTTTGTTTATGAGATCTAAACTTAGATTCTTTTCTGATATTGAACAAGTTATTCTTGTCTTTAACTTGTTATTTAGCATGAAATTTATATACTCTAATATACTCATGTTGAACAAGTTATATCATTTAAAGCACTATTTGTGGTGCATGCTTAGTACTCAGTTCCAAACAACCTTGGCTTATCATTGTTCAAGCAAGGTATATTATAATTATTCAATGTTTATGCTGTTAGTTTATTCCTAAAACATGATCTTAATTTTTAATGTCGATTTAGTTATGATTATTCCATAGCATAATGTTGTCAATATTGTACTCAACTAATCCTTAGTTGATGATCGTTGAATTCTAAATTACCCTTGAAATTTATCCAAACCAAACTTACTTTGGTGCGGACTTGTACTCTAAATACTGAGATGAACAACCCTATTATTATTAGGGGATAACTTACGCGTAACGTTAAATGTTTGTGTACAATACATTGTACGAAGGGCTGATCCCCCTAAATACGAGGAGTCCTTATAGTCTTATGACTGTTAAAGTTGGAGTTGAAAGATTACTCACAACTGTGGACATGGTTCATGGTCCTATGACCCTCAGTTAGATATATTCCATATTTTGGATTCCAGATTTTGATTGTCATCGTTAGAGTACTATTCAGTTTTGATTAGCCTTTTGTTGGCAGTTATTATTATTATTATTATTATTATTATTATTATTATTATTATTATTATTATTATTATTATTCTCTTGTTGATTCATTGTTATATCCAGTGATTAATTGTTTTGCTCACTCTTGTATATTTATTAACTCATTGCAGCTAAAGTGGAGAAGGTAGATGAACGTTCAATTAGCAAAGGAAAGGGAAAATTGTACAAGTGATGCTGATTTGTACTTTTATTTATTATGATGATCTTAGACTTTATTTTAATGATGTTATATAATAATTTAATTCCACATTTGAATGACGTTTAAAGGTTAGATAACCTGGGATGTTTTGAGTTTAATTATGTAACCTTATTTAAAGGGAGGATTTTATGGGTTTAAATATTATTTTATTTGGGTAGATAGTATGAATGTTTGAATAGTGAGCACCAAATCTTGTGGGAATGAAGTACATAGATTTGGGGGTGTCACAATTTCTCTCTATAATAATTGCTCTATAACTTTTGTGAATTGATAAGAAATGAAAGAAGAATGAGCTTCTATTTATAGGAAAATATAGTTTCGATAATTGCACGTTTTGGTGCTCGAAATATTACAGTATAATACCATCATCTTTTTTCATTTTTAATTTAGTCCTGCAAGTATTATCAAACTTGCACCACCTCCCCTACTAGTAAATAATATGAATCAATAGTTCAATCATGTGAATTAATAGTTATAATCATGTGAAAATACGAATTACAGTATAATACCTCCATCTATACCTCCATTTTTAAATTAGTCATGCAAGTATTGTAGCAACCCCGAATCCGGGCCCCGAATCGCCGCGGATCCGGTACACTAATTCTTTCACTAATTGCGGAAGACATAAACATAAATTGTTTATACATTACCTTACACACTATTCCCCAAGGTCGAGTAACCTTAACTTATACACAATTCATAAAATATCTATTACACAACAATATTTATCAAAATAAACTATTACAAACTAGCCGCACATTTTATCCCAAGCTGAACTTGGCATTAACCTTTTCTTGTATCCGAACACGTTCGCCTTATCTGCAATGTTTTATCATGATATAGCAAGGGTGAGCATGAAAGTTGCCCAGCAAGTTTAAATACAACAATATAATGATATATCATGATTGAAGAATATGAATAATAAGCTGGCTATAATTCTTCAATATAATTGAGAACTAGCACGAACAAACTTTTGACTGAACAAGTTTTAAACATGAACAAACATTTCTGAACCAACTGGTAATGAAGGTGACCAGCCTTTCATACCTGACTTATACATGCAAGATGTATAGAATACAATTTTCGTGGCAATCAACAATGATTAACCATAAGCTTGAAGAAACAATTCTTATTAGAGTTAAGTAAAAAGAAACTTGCCTGAACCGTTGATTACCGCAACGCAATTTAATAACGCTTTACCCGAAGACCTAATATTAATAATATAGATCTCCAATATTAGAATAATATCATCACAGTATAATACTGTTATATTTATACACACAGAATAACCTAAACACATAGCACATAACCCTATCAGTCTTACAACACATAAGACTTAGTATCAGGTCAAACTATTTCAGTCTGACTTAAAATCGACACAATTCTATCATCTCGACGGTCTAATCGGACAATACTCGAGTTTAAGTTCAATTAAACTCTGCTTAAACGCTTAACAATTATCACAGATAATTTTCTTATCAGTCAAAATAATTTCATTGACTTAAAACAATTTACAGATAATTATGATCATTTATCAACATTTTTCGATCATTAAAACCATATTTAATTGAATTAAATACCACATAATTCCTTAATCATTAATATTCATTTAATATAAAATATTAAGTTTTTAAAAGAAAAACTTAAACAGAAAAGAAAAGATTAAGAAGATGACCGGTGAATCGGTAAACGTAATCTCTTTCTTTTATTTATAAACATTTGAGGAAGGGATTACAGTATATCCTAGACTAAATGTTTGAGAGGGAAGAACGATGTATTGAAGGACTTCGTCTTCATCTTCTAACTAAGAAGATCGAAGCTGAAAGCTTCGTCTCCGGCTAACTTCTAGAGAGAAGGGAGAGGACCTCGGAAGAGCATTCTCTAGAGAGAGAAGCTCTGAGGCTTTACATTGAATTAAGCCTAAACAACTCTAAACACTTCGAGTTGTTTAAATAGAAAACTGAAAAGTAAATTACTGTTGATTCACGCAGGAATCACTATTACATTAACTGAAGTAAAAGTAATTTACTTAAGTAAAAGTAAAACGTAAGAAGCATTTTACATTTACTTTTAACATTGGTAAATGTAAGAAACATTAACTTAAGTAAAAGCAAAAGTTATATTCTTTTACTTTTACTTTTACAATTTTACTTAAATTAAAAGACAAAAGACTTTTGCTTTATTGATTAAAGCAAAAGCTGAGATGATGGCGTGGACCATCACCTGTCGGTGACTGGAAGATGCCTCTGGCGTCTTCTTCGTTGACTGGTCCGTCTCCTTCGGTGCCGGTGGTGCTGTTCATCGTCTTCTCCGACGAGTGATGGCATCTTCCAGTCACCGACAGGTGATGGCCCACGCCATCATCTCAGCTTTTGCTTTAATCAATAAATCAAAAGTCTTTTGTCTTTTACTTTAAGTAAAATTATAAAAGTAAAAGTAAAAGAATATTAATGAAAATCATAACATAATATTATAATATAATTATAATATATCAAAGTATTTTTAATACCTTAAAATCATATTTATATGATTTTTAAACACTTAAATCCATTATCTGATAATTGATATTAATATTAAAATATTAATATTTTCATGCCAAAATATCAAAAGTTATATTTTATAACTTAAAAATATTTTTATAACACTTGAATCATTTTTATATAATTTATAAAGCATTAATTCCATTTTTCCTTAATTTATTTAATATATCTGTTAAATAAACTAATTATCATTAATATTGATTAATTAATGAAATTCATCCCAAAATATTAAAATTCATCAAAAATAACTTAAAATATTTTCTTATACCATAATATAATTTTTCATGAATTAAAACTATTTTTAAATAATTTATTTAATATAATAATTAAATAAATAAATACCTTTAATATTCCAAAAATACTAAATATTTTTGAAATATATCCAAAATAATTAAAAACTATTTTTCAAGCTTTAAAATAATTTTTCATAATTTATTATGTATTCTTAATAATTAAAAACTATTTTTTTCTATTTATTTAATTAATTTAATTAATTTCCGAAATTAAGTGTCGCTAAAGGGGCCATATAGCGACAGAACCGTCGCTATAGGTGTTCTTGAGCCCAAACCCAGAAAATCTGACAGTCGTTAGGGGCATGGTTTGACCGTGATTTAAGCTGTGTTCTTGTTGATTTCTGGGAAGTAATTCATACCAAAGTTGTAGTACTTATGTAATACTACAATAATATACCAAGTTCATGATCATCACATATTATAACAGAGAGATCTAAGCTCTCAAAAGTGTTGTCAGACCTGTTCTTCAAATTCTGGGTTTTCCAGATTTGAAGAACAGCCTTAGGTACCTACTTTGATTCCTTGTAACTTTCAGTCTGTGCATTGTTCGTGTGATCTAAAGGTTTGATCTTGAAGAACACATGACAAGGTACAACAAAAACTAATCATATCATTCTAAAATCAAATATATTTACCGATTAAGTCTGGTCAAAGTACCTGCTAGGTACATGCTTAAGAACAAATCTGGGTTTTCCAGATTGTTCATCAAGCAGTTCGGTCAACGTAGTTTGACCGTGATTCTATACTATTCTGTTACAGATCTGAATGATGAAAAGGTTTTAGTATGCACACAAGATGTCAAACTATAAAGATTAATCAACAACATAGCCATAAAATCGAATAACAGCAAGATTAAAAGCCTGCAAAGGTTGTCAGAAAGCATCTGGGTTTCTGGGTTTTCCCAGAATGCCAGAAAACGTGAACGGTCAACCATGTTTGACCATCTACAACTTTCAATATACACAAGATCTGGACTGGATTCAAGTTTCAGAGTAAAGACCTCATGGCATACTATAGATGTATAACATAAAACACCAAAATATATTAACAGAGACAGATCTATAAGACCTGACATTTGCTTGTCAGTCAACATTTTTCCAGATTTCCAGATTTGAGAAATCTTTAAATTCATGCACTTTGATGTTATGGGTTCATGATTTATCAACCCAGATCATCAATTGACACCCTATTACACAACTTTAAACAATCAATTCCAACAATTAACATCAAATCAAAGGATTTCTAGAATTAGGGTTTTTATACCTTTTGAACTTGATTTTGATTTTCTGATCTTGATGTTCTGATCTTGGCTTGATAAGAGGCTAACCTAGCTTAATTTTTCTCTCTTTCTCACTCTAAATTTCGAAGATGGAGAGAGAGGATGAGTTTGTAGAAAATGAAAAGCCAAGTGAGACTTTTCTTTCTTTTCTTTTTTTTAATCTATATACCACTTAGATTCAATGAATTTGCTGGTCAGATAAGCTGAAGTTGGAAACATATCTAGGCTAAGCTAGGGTTTGGGAGACTTATTCCCTTGAACGCCTTGCTTGTATGTACGTAAATGAGATTGTGAGATTGCATGGCATGCCAGTATCTATAGTTTCGGATCGTGACTCAAGATTCACTTCACGATTTTGGGTTAGCTTGCAAAAAGCTATGGGCACAGATTTACGATTCAGTTCGGCATACCATCCTCAAACGGACGGACAATCAGAGAGGACTATTAAAACTCTTGAAGATCAATTAAGACTCTGTGTCCTAGACTTCAAAGGGAGTTGGGATAAGTATTTACCATTGGTGGAATTCTCCTACAACAACAGTTATCAGGCAAGTATAGGTGTGGCTCCATTCGAAGCATTATATGGACGTAAGTGTCGCTTTCCAGTATATTGGGATGAGGTGGCTGAAGCAACATTGTTGGGACCAGAGTTGGTACATATGACTATAGAAAATATCCAAATAATTCGACAACGTATACAAACAGCACAAGATTGACAAAAGAGTTATGCGGATCTTCATCGAAAAGACGTGGAATTTGGTATTAGGGATCATGTATTGTTGCGTGTTGCTCCATGGAAGGGAGTTACAAGATTTGGAAAAAGAGGAAAGCTCAATCCACGATTTATTGGTCCATTTCAGATTCTTGACCGAGTAGGAAATGTGGCCTATAGACTCGCGTTACCTCTTAAGCGTGTCTCGTGTTCATAATGTTTTTCACATATCTGTGCTTCGTAAATATGTGAAAGACCCGAACCACGTTATTGAGTTAGAACCAGATAAGATAGCCAAAGACTTAACGTACGAGGAGGTACCTGTTAAGATCTTGGATAGGAATGAACATGTCGTACGTACAAAGGTCATACCACAAGTCAAAGTTTTTTGGAGGAACCATGCTATTGGGGAAATGACCTAGGAGTTGGAAACGGATATGAAAACGAGGTATCCTCACCTTTTCGAAACACCAGGTACGTACGTCAATTTCGAGGATGAAATTTCATAAGGAGGGGAGGTTGTAAGACCCCAACTTATTATTAATGAAATTGAATTTCCTCTATTTATTATTTTGAAATAGTAAGGGTTGATTTGATTAATGTGGTTAGTTATGGGTAAAATTCGCAAATATTTTAAATAAGCAAGTGGTTATAAAATATTCATTGTTGTCGGAGAATATTCGTTTGGTCGTGGAATATTCTTACTGTCGGAGAATATTCGTACGACGGCGCATCATTTTGTGGGTCTCATAATGGAAAGCAATTGGATGAAGGAAAATGAAAAGTATAAGTTTTTATAAATAATGGCCTAGTTGTTACCGTTAACACTGTTGGAATACCCAGTGGTTAAAACACAGTATTACACGGTATTACACAAATTATTGATTCTTACGTAAGAAGGCACTACTCAATAATTGCTACAATAATTACTGTTTAATATTTTATTTTATTGATTCAGTAATTGCTACGTTGATATTTTATATTATTGTTGTTTTAATAATTATCACTACACAATATTTTCCATTATCAGATCAATAATTCATATTATTTGAGTAATATTATTAGATAGCATTATTGGCAATGTCTAGAAAGTTCTGTCCAATGAGAGCTTTGGTCACCTAATTGCGCTCCAGTAAGGAGAAATCCTTATTGGAAAGCCCCCTCTTTCCTGGGAACGGCCTGGTTGTTAGTATTGTGATTCTGTAATATTATTTGTGAATAATTAATTATTAATTTATATGATAAGAAAAATATTCATTTTATGTGGATATAGATGGAGAAAATTTTAAAGTGACAATTGTTGAAAAATTGATATTTTATCTTTTCTGATAAAACATTTCATTTAAATATATTATTATATTACAATAATATAATAATGGGGATATTTTTACAATGAATGTGTAATATATGAATAAATGAGGAGGAAGAGTATTTTTGTTGCAATAAATATTAAAAACATGTTTTTCATGTTTGTGGATCCCATTTCTTGACTGAAATTTGATTATAGCATGTAAAATCGCTCGTATGTGGATTTCGGTCAATTTTTGTTTGAAATTTGGAAAAAATTAAAACTACAAAGTTGTAGAGAATTGAATTTCCTATAGAATGGACATAAGATTTGAATTTTTCTGATAAAATGGATATTTATTATGACTTATTGAAGTTCCAGAATAATTGATTTTTGAAGTTTTAAATAATTTTTAAAAGAAAAAAGTTTTTAACAAGTTGGTGAGCCCCACTAGTATGTAAAATGAGCTGAAATCAGTTGTCTATGGTGGGCGTGATAATTATATATATATATATATATATATATATATATATATATATATATATATATATATATATATATATATTATTAAATTTTTTACTTTGGTGTTCTAAGCATTTTCCAATAAATAGGGTGCTTAGGTTAGAATTGAAAATCACACCAGAAACTGAAATATTCTCTCTCTATATTATCGAGCATATTCTTGTGATTATTTTGATACTTTGAGTGTTGATATACGGTGCAAGTTCCTTCAGCGTTATATCTGATATTCCATCCAGAAGTACTATTCTTTCGAGGTAAGGGATGTTATTTTTTTTAAATGATATTATTTCTTCTAATATCATTATGCCGGAATATTGGTAAGATTTTTCTTGTGAAATTCTTGTCTTTTAGTGTCGAGATTACTATTCACGTATACGACACTATTCACAGAAAAATTAAAATTTTGTTTTTTGTCCAAGATATCTATTATAGATATTAGCTTTGATTGTATCCATGTTTGGCCTTCATTTTTAAATTTTACTTCACTGTGGTTATTTATGAAGTATTTTTAAACTTGGACTGTCTAAAGTATGAATCCTTAATATTTTTTCTTTTGTTTCACTTGAGTCGTTTTCTTTAAAATATTTTTCATCATTCTCATTCCTAAATGATGATATTACTGAATATTTTTGGCCTGTAGTGCAAAGATGGCTGATTTTCTTATGAATATCTTTGGCCCATAGTGCAAAGATGTACAAGTGTTGAGATGAACATGACCAACTGTTGAATATCTTTGGCTTGTAGTGCAAAGATGAATATTTGATTTAAGATGTATATTGATTGATGTTACAGGAATAAAATATTGATGATGAATTTTTAAAATCATAGAAGATAGTAGATTTCATTCTCTACGTAACTCTTCTAATGAATTATTATTTCCGCTACGAATATTAATTTAAAACTTGTTGTCTATTATATTCTATCAGATTTTTCCCTGTTGAGGACTAATGATAATTTTTTCTATATTAACTTAGTCATAATATTCTTTACTGGGTTAGTTGAGCTCACCCTTTTCCTTTTTGTTCCATTTTTCTTCTTAGAAGGCGAGAATGTAGCGAGTACTAGTCGGGGTATGGAATGATGGTTCTAGAAGTTGTCTTAGTAGTCCTCACTATTTTGTAAAATAGTGTATCGATAATTGTAATGAGGGCTTATTTGAGTGTGGATATTGTTTAGATGACTATTTGTATTTAAACTCATAGTTTATGTGTTGTCATATTTTGCACGACAATTGTATTAATAAAGTTATAGTTTTTTCTGTACCATGTATTTGGCAACTCAGAATGGGTGTTGTATACCTATTTTGGGGGCGTCACAGTTGGTATCAAAGCTTAGGGATATGATCTCTGGCGGAGATCGGGGAATAGAACTAGGAGGGGAGAGATGAGTAAATCCTTCGCTACTGTGTCCTACCTAAGCTTATTTGTAGGTTGGTCAATATAGGGATATTATGTGATATGTTAATTTCTTTAATTATCCCTTGTTTTATGGCAGTATTTGAGAATGGCAACTGAGAATATTAACAGTGGAGTAAATGAGACCGTGGAGACACCTTTACTCACCAATCAGGAGAATGTGCAACAGAGGGACAATGTTCCTCCTATAAACAACACCACTGAGCAGACGATGAACGACGGGATGTTTAGAATATCTGGTCTAGTAGCAGTGAAGTAAAGTAGAGACCCTATCATACCTCTATATTAAGTGATATCAATACATTTATCTTTCTAATCTTTGTCAAGCTTAGTTGTTGGAGAAATTGGAGTTTTCATGGGGGAAGCTGATTCCATGCCATAATTTTTAAGCAAGACTTTGATATATTTGGCTTGGTTAATGAAGATACCTTTACCAGTCTGCTTCACTTGAAGTCCAAGGAAGAAATTCAGCTCACCCATCATGCTCATTTCGAATATACTCTGTATAAGCATGGCAAATCTCTCACATAACTTTTCATCAGTAGAGCCAAAAATAATGTCATCTACATATATTTGTACCAATAAAACTTTATCTTTGTGTTTCCTAAGGAATAGTGTGTTGTCTACTCTTCTTCTAGTGAATCCTTTTTCAATAAGAAAGTTTGTTAGAGTTTCATATCATGCTCTAGGTGCTTGTTTTAGTCCATATAAAAATTTTTCTAATCTATAGACATACTTAAAGAGAGTTAGATTGATAAAACCTGAAGGTTGTTCCACATAAACTTCTTGAAGTACTTCTCCATTTAGAAATTCACTTTTGACATCTAGTTGGAAGACTTTGAACTTTATGTGTGCAGTAAAAGTAAGAAATATTCTGATTACTTCTAGTCTGGCAACAGGTGCAAAGGTTTCGTTGTAGACGATGCCTTCTTCTTAAGAGTAACCTTTAGCTACAAGCCTTGCTCTGTTTCTTATGATCACCCCATCTTCATCCATCTTATTTCCAACGACTCATTTTGTGCCAATGACTGGGTGATGCTTTGGTATAGGAACTAATCTCTAAACTTTGCTTCTTTCTAATTAACTTAGTTCCTCTTGCATAGCTTCTATCTAGCTTGAATCTTCCAAGCCTTCCTCTATCTTCTTAGGTTCCATCTGGGACAGAAAACTTAGGTAGAAACATTCATTTTGGGTATCGAATCTTGTCCTGATTATTTTGTTTGGATCTCTGATAATCAAGTCTTGGGTGTGATCTCTTGCCCATCTGCTTCCTGTTGGAACGTCTGTTCTAGTGCCTTCTTATCTAAATATTTCAAGATTGATTTCTGGTTCTTGTTGCATAGGCTCATTGTTTGGTGTAGTACCTTCCATGATTTCTTCTTCTTACTCCATGATTCCATTTCCTGGACCTGCGATCGTGGTGTCTGAATTAACCACTTCGATCGCAGTGTCTGGTTCAACGATTGTAGTGTTGATTGGTACAGATTTGTCTGAGTCTGTTTCATCAAAGGTGACATGAATAGAGACTTCAACACTTATAGTTTTCTTATTGAACACCCTGTAGGCTTTTCTATCTGTGGCATATCCAAGAAATATTCCTTCATCTTACTTTGGCTAGAACTTAATTAGATATTATTTCCCATTGTTGAGGATATAACAAGCACAACCAAAGTCATAGAAATAGCTGACATTTGGCTTTCTTCCTTTCCATAGCTCGTAGGGTGTCTTCTTGAAAGTAGAATGAACAAGAGATCTGTTATGAGTGTAGTAAGCAGTGTTGATGGCTTCTGGCCAAAAATATTTAGGTAGATGAGTTGCCGCTAGTAGTGTTCTTCCTACCTCAATCAGGGTTCTATTCTTTCTTTCAGCTACTCCATTTTGCCGTAGAGTTCTTGGAGCTGAGAAGTTGTGATTGATAACATTATCTTCAAAGAACTGATTTATCTCAGGAAATTTGAATTCTCTTCCATTATCACTTCTAATGGTTTTGATCTTTTCTCATTTCTCATTCATGACTAGCTTGAACATCTTGATAAGTTAGGAGCTAATTTCATCTTTAGAACTTAGAAAGAATACCCATGTGAATCTGGTGTAGTTGTCTACTACCACCAGTGAGTATCTCTTCCCTACAAGGCTTACAATTGGAATAGGCCCAAAAAGATTATGTGGAGTAACTGTAGAGGCTTATCATTAGAGTTGACTATTTTACCTTTGAATGAGCTCTATGTCTGCTTTTTAGTTGACAAGTATTGCATGGTCTTTCTTTGATGAAGTTGAATTTAGGTAAGCCTGCTACTAGGTCTTTGGAGGCTAGTTTCGACATGTTTTTGAAGTTTAGATGAGATAACCTTCTATGCGATAGCCAACTTATTTCTTCAGAGGCTTTGGCAAGAAAACACATTGTCTCATCAGAACTTAATTCAGCAAGGTTGACAACATAGACATTTCCTTTTCTGGTTCCAATTAGCTTTAGGGAAGAAGTCTTCATATCTCTAACCTGGCATTGATTGTTGAGGAAGGTGACTTGATGTCCTTTATCACACAGTTGACTGATACTCAGGAGATTATGCTTCAATCCTTCAACATAGGTTACTTTGCTGAAGGACACAACACTGTTTTCAGCTGAGCCATATCCTCTAGTATTTCTAGAGCCATTATCTCCAAAGATGACTGTAGGACCCTCCTTCTCTATGAATTTAGACAAAAGAGCTTTGTTTCCAGTCATGTGCCTTGAGCATCCACTATCAAGGTACCAGGTTGTCATAGTGAAGCTCAGTTCCTGCAGTAAGATTTAACTTTCATTTCGGTAACCAGACTTGCATGGGTCCTACTCTGTTAGTTCCATTAGGGACCCAAATCTGCTTGACTTTAGGTCTATGGTTTACATGGTTATAATAGCATGTTGCAGCTTTGTGACAGTATTTATCACATAAAAACATTTAGTATGAGGCATGCTTATGTGTGTTTATGGATTCTTTCTTAATATGGACATATGTGAGTATATGGTATCCTTTTCCTTATGTTGATTCTTCTTTTTCTATACTGCTCTGCGATTCAAAGATTTTGTAGAGTAAACCTCAACTCTACGATTCTTTCTTGGTTAGTTTGTGGAGCTGATTTTATTTGACTTCATAATCCTTTGAGTTTGGAAAGTCTAGAGACATTACTCTGATCAGAAGAGCAAGGATTCATTGGCTCTATGCTCTGTGTGGATTTTACAAACGTAATGCTTCTATTGAGATTTGAAGCAATGTTGATGTTAGTTTCTAATGTTTTTATCACACATGATTCTGAGGGAAAATCCCCAAAACTTAGACCTGGTTTGTCAGAAGAAATTATCTTATTGGAGATCAGAGAGTCAATAGATGAAGAAGACATGTTGCATATTAGGATTGTCTTTTCTAGCTCCTCAAATTTAGAAGCTAGATTTACAATCTCTTGGTTGGCTCGACAGACTACGAATCTGTTCTAGCATATCTATTACAACACATAAGATCAACCTAACAAGCTTGATCTTTCTATTACCGAGGTCTTTACAACAAGATTATCATTTATCTCAGATTAACTAAACATTTATGATCTTTAATCTAAGTCCTTGCATATATGATCTAATAAGGACTTTACATCTTTTTGATAATGCATACACATATATTTATTTATTCCAACATCAAATTTAAATATGTAATTCCCAGCAATATCAAAATAATCTAAACTCTCATTTTGCATGTATCCTTTGATTACAAGTCTTTCTTTATGTTTATTTATAGATCCATCTACTTTCATTTTCTTCTTGAATATCCACTTGTATCCAAGAGGTTTAGAGCCAGGTGGGAGATCTATTAATTGTCACATATGATTATGCAATATGGATTCTACTTCAATATTTATAGCCTTTTTCCAATATAGAGCTTCGAGACTCGACACCGCTTCTCTATAAGTTTGAGGCTCATTTTCTAACAAATAAGTTAGAAAATCCGAACCATAAGATTTTGATATTCTATCCCGTTTACTACGTTTAGGTTCATCAATATCTTCTAATCCATGATTACTGTCATTAATAGTGTCATAAGTTTTTTTGTTTGAACTTGTTTCCTGTTCATTAGAACTTTGTTCTTGTTCTTTTTTATTAGGAAACACTATTTCAAAGAATTCAACATCTTTTGACTTGATAATACTATTTTCATGCATTTTCTCTATTTTTAATTTATTAACCAAAAATCTATATGCACTGCTATTATTAGTATAACCAATGAATATACAATCTATTGTTTTCGGTCCTATTTTCACCTTTTTGGACGAAGGAACCATTACTTTTGCTAAACACCCCATACTTTTAAGTGTTTATAAGACGTCTTACGTCCTTTCCATAATTCATAGGGTGAAGAATTAGACTTCTTTTGAGGTATTCAGTTGAGAATATAATTTGTTGAAAGAATTACTTCCCCAAACAAATTTTGAGGTAGCCCAGAACTTAATAATAATGCATTCATCATTTCTTTCAAAGTTCTATTCTTTCTTTCTGCAACACCATTTTGTTGTGGTGAATAAGGTGCAGTGGTTTGCGGTATTATACCATGATGTGAACAAATTTTAATAAAAGAAAATTCATATTCCCCACATCTATCACTTCTAACTACCTTGATCTTTTTATCAAGTTGGTTTTCAACCTCATTTTTGTAATGTTTAAACATTTCCAAAGCTCCAACTTTACTTCTCAATAAGTACACATAACATTATCTTGTAAAATCATCTATAAAAGCAATAAAGTATTTTTCTTACCTCTTCTTGTTTGTATATACTTTAAATCACAAATATCAGTATGTATCAATTCAAGAGGTTCTGTACTTCTTTTAATTGATTTAAAAAGAAGATTTTTGAAGTTTTGCCTCAACGCAAACTTCACATTAATGATTAGAGTTAATCTCTCATTTTGGCAAACATTCTATATTAATTAATCCACGTATAGTATTATAATTAACATGTTCTAATCTACCATGTCATAAATTCGATGCCTCAATCATATAAGCAGAAGATGTAATTTTATTAATATTAGAAGATACAATTGTCATTACATTCATTTTAAAGAGCTCATTGCTCATATATCATTTCCCCACATACATCCCATTTTTCGTTAAGACAAATTTTTTCGATATAAAGATCAATTAAAATTCCTTTTTGCTAAGAAGGGATCCTGACACTAAATTCTTCCTAATATCAGGCGCATGAAGCACGTTATTGAGGGTGAGTTCCTTGCCAGATGTCATCTTCAGAACCACCCTTCCTTGTCTAGCAATCTTTGATGAAGAAGAATTTTTCATGTACAATTGTTCTCTATTCTCAATTTCTTGATATGTGTAGAACATCTTCCTATTAGAACACACATGGCAGGTTGCTCCAGTATCTACCCACCATTCCCTAAGATTCTCAACCATGTTTACTTCTGAAACAACCGCTGAAAGGTTCATTTCTGAAACATCTTGAAAAAGACCATCCACTTCCGTTAAATTGGCTTATGCGAACTTCTTGTTTTGGTCTTTGCATTTACTACAATCCTTTGCCCTATGTTCGAGCTTGTCACAAATGCAGCATTTTCCTTGGAACTTTTTATTTGTTCCCTGTTGAGGCCCATTGCCGGAGTACTTCCTCCTTTGAGGCCCATCTTTTATTGTGCCTTTTGAATTCTGTACCATTGAACCTTTCTGATTTTTCACCATGGTTCACAGGTACATTTGGAATTATTGGTGTAAAAGAAGTACCGACTATAGTAACATAATCGATAGCCATATTTGTGAGACCCCAAATTTTATGAAATGAAAGTATTCAATTTTCTTATAATTATTCTATTTAGTAAATGGTTAAATTGATAAAAGGTTAAAGTTAATGGTGATATTTGAAATTTTTTCAAAGTAAGCAAGTTGTCATAAAATAATCGGTGATAAAAGTACAATAATACGCGTGGTTGTATAGTAGCACACGGTATTAATTATTGATGCTCACGTGAGAAGTCACTCGGTTTTATTCAATTATTGTCACAATATTTTATATTTTTAAATCAATAATTGAGACGACAAAATTATTCATATTATTATTTGCAATATTGATAATGTCTAGAAGTTCTGTCAAGGAGAGGTTTGGTCACCTAAATTTTTTTTTTTTTTTGCTAAATTGTGAGTATTAAATATATAAAAAAAATAGGAAACACATCTAGGGGCATTCCCCGCGAAAGAGCTAAAGCAACTACATCAGAGACAAGTCAATGATGCACTTGCTATAACCAAAGGCTATAACTGCCAACATCTAAGGTTTGGATATTTTAGAATATAAGAACTAAAATCTTTAACTGGATACAATTTGCATTTAACAATCCTAACACAGTCTTGAGCAAGCGCAGTAGCAGTACTGGGGGTTTCACCATGGGCTCGCCTATTGCGATCATTCCATACTTTATAAATAACAGTAGCCAAGCAAAGCTTTATAATCCGAGATGATATGTGGTCCATTGGAGAATGTTGAATGTGGTGAATAAGTGGATCACAGTCAAAAGGCACACTAAACCAGCCATGAACAACAAGCACTGATCCAAGAAGCTTTCGGGAGAAGGCACAGGCAAAGAAAAGGTGCGAGAATGATTCGGGGGCGTGAGAACATAGACAGTAGGAGTCCAGCGGCCATGTCACCAACCTCTTATGTATGTAGCGCCAGCCAGAAAAAGAAAGAAAAGCGGGGGACCTGAAGGTTGTGCCAAATAAGTTTGAACCAAGGGACAGTGGTACCCTCACAGCGAATAGATGTCCATATATGAGAAGCTTTGACCGAAGAGAGGCTTGCCCAGCACACCTGATCTGGACCGAGATAAGGCAGCGGTAGGTGAAGTAATTTCTCCTTCATCTGCATAAGGCTATGATAATTTGATCTAGGAGGCTGCCATGAGCAGTGCATGATGATGTCGCTGACTTTGGCTATAAAAGGCAAACCAGAATTTGAGACAATAGGGTCTGTGCGATGGCAAGCCAGTGGGCGATTGTCTAGCCAAGGATCTTGCCATAAACTAATGTTCTGGCCGTTACCCACTTTATATGTAACAAAATTGATGGCTAAGCTCCTAAAGTTCAGTACTTTGCGCCAAATCCAGGAAGCATTAGATGGAATAGGAGTAGTCCAAAAGTTGTGCTTCAAGAGTAGAGTTTTGTTAACCCATTGAGCCTAGAAAGAGGAACTTTTGAAACTGATAATCTGCCATAGGTGTAGCATAATATGTGCTTTGTTCCATTCAACAACTTTTTTAATACCTAACCCACCTTCTGACATGGTCAAGGTGACACGGGCCCAAGAAACCTTTGCACCATATTTATCAAGTGAGGAGCCCTTCCAAAGAAATCTAGAAAGAAGCTGTTCAATTTGCTTGGTTACCGATTTAGGAAGAACGAAATAAGCAGACCAATATGATTGGATAGCAAATAGAATGGATTTAATGAGTTGCAGCCTACCCGCATAAGAGAGGAAACAGTTAGCCCATGACTGAATTCGCACAATGATCTTTTGAATTAGGGGCAATCATTCCGCTGAGGATAGCTTCGAAGTAATGAGGGGCAGTCCTAAGAATTTGACAGGCAAAGAGCCCACGCCTATATTGAGGGATGAAACAAAGTTAGCAGCTAGATTAGGAGAGATGTTTTCAAGGAAGCACTGACTTTTGCTGTGATTTATAGATAGGCCAGAGAAGCTGGTAAAGGATTCAAGGCTATGCTTTAGGAGGTTGACAGATTGCATGTCACCGTGACAAAAGAGAAGGAGGTCATCCGCAAAGCAAAGGTTTGTGATTTTACATGCCTTTGTTCTCCAATGGAATGAAAAATTTGGAGAGTAAGAAGCTTTATCAAGTAGAAGAGCTAGGACTTCCATGACTAAAACAAACAGGTATGGAGAAAGAGGGTCTCC
Organism: Panax japonicus; assembly: GCA_020205505.1. Taxonomy (NCBI): domain Eukaryota; kingdom Viridiplantae; phylum Streptophyta; class Magnoliopsida; order Apiales; family Araliaceae; genus Panax; species Panax japonicus. The sequence goes on from JAINUV010000170.1 coordinate 19,771, forward strand.
TTGGCGAATACCTTGTTTACCTTGGAAATAGCCACATAGCTGACCATTAACTTTAACTGAGAACATTGTTGTAGAAATGCAACTTCTGATCCATTGTATGAAAGTAGTTGGATAGCCAAAAAGAGTCAGAGCATCAAATAGGAACTCCCATCGAACAGAGTCAAAGGCTTTCTTCAAATCAATTTTAGCCGCACATCTAGAGGGGCCAGAAGGTCTGTGATAGTTTCGTAAGAGCTCTTGGGCCAAAAGAATGTTGTCACCAATTTTACGTCCTGGAATAAAGGCAGCTTGAGAATTGGAGATGAGGTCAGGAAGAGTGGCTTTAAGTCTAGCTGCTAATATTTTGGATATGCATTTATAGATAGAGTTGCAGATTTCTTAGTCATTTCCACGAAAGTTATTTCCCCATTCTCTACCTTAACGTATAAAGGTATTTATAAGCCCTTCATAGAATGAACTTAATCACTTAGCAAACTCTCATGCTATAAAAGAAAAGTAGCACTCTAATCAAACAGCACATAAGCAATCATTGTATTGACCGGAATGATACCTGCTACTAAATCCCCTGATGTAACCGTATCATGGCTAACTTACCACTTAACACCTTTACTTTCCTCCAACCCCTTCTTTGGGAAATTTCTTGTCATGTGGTCCAACGACCCACATACAAAACAACCATGACTTTTCTTAGGATTAAGACAATTGGGTAATATATAAACCTCCTGTCCACAGTTATAATAAACCAATTTCCCCTTCAAACAGACTCCTAGATGAGACTTTCCAAATGTCTTAAATACCTCGATCCTACGCTTAGGATCCCCTTGTTTCCCCCTCCAGTATTCCCGGAATTAAAATTCTTTTTTTTTGCATGCTATCACTACCACTGGCTCCCTCTGCCTTGGTTCTTCTCTCTCCCTTGCTCTTATTCTTCCTCTCTTTGTGGTATTGAGTCAACGCCTCAATACCACCCTTGGCTATAATCACCTTCTCTAGAATGGCCCCACAGGAAACACTCTGGAACACAAAAATCCTACTATAGAGCCAGGGTTTCAGGCCTTGCTCAAACCTACGAGCCTTCTTCTCCTCAGTGTCCACTTGATGTGGAGCAAACTTTGCCAATTCATTGAATCGGGTTGCGTACCGGGGAACCGTCATGTCCCCTAGTTTAAGTTCTAAGAACGTAATCTCCATCCTCCCTTGCATGTTTGTAGGGAAATAATTCTCGAAGAAAACCTTCTTGAATTGTTCCCACGTTACCGTATCTATTCTAGCCCCACCCTGGTGAGCCTCCCCCCAAAAGTTGGCTTCCCTCCAAAAGTTGGCTTCCCCTTTCGTCATGTAAGTCACAAAAGAAATCTTGCGCCTCACTTATGTTTTGTAATAAGAAACGCCTTCTCTATTTCTATTACCCATGTCTGGGCTTCTAATGGGTCCATCGTTCCTTTGAACTCCGGCAGACCTACACTTTTAAATTCTTTAAAAGTAGTCATTTTGGCTAACCTAGGTTCGGCGGGTACTCTACCCCCGGTTTAGTTAAATGCAGTTGTTAATAAATTAACGAACTCTTGCATAGGGTTGTTTTGACCCCCTTAATTTTCATTACGTGATTCCGCTTCTTGATTACGTTGTCTTCTCCTTGACGGTATTTAAATAGAATTTCATTAATATTTATTTACTTACTTCGTTATTATTCGTCTCATAACAACTCATACCATAACAAAGCATATTAAATGAAAACTTCATTATATTCATATGTTTCTTCATAGTCAAAACTATTTACAATTTGCTTACATAGCCCAAGGCTATTACATTTCTATCCCGCAATTGAACTTCACAAAAGTTGAGATTTACAAAGAGACTACCCTTTTTATACAAAAGAGGGTTTTACGTCACTACACACATATTTATAACTCTAGATTTCTAATAATGCATAACAGCGTCCTCGTGTTTCTCATTCGCAATCTTCGCTACAGTATCCCGACTAATGGTATGTTGAGTCTGCCCCGACTCTATAGAATAACAAGCAACTTTAAGCTTAAAATCCTTATGAGCACTCTTATGGATGTAAGATATCCGTGCTATCTTTCGGTCCTTCTCCTCCAGTTTCCTACGAAGCTCTACCACCTCGTTCATATAATCCCTAGCCTTATTATTTATCATGAGCACCTTCTCATCATGCTCTGACTCAAAATCTGCTTCTGCAGACTCATTCGCTACATAAAGAGCACTAATCTCTTTATTCTGATTCTGCACAACTGTACTCAGTTGCACATTCCTGTCAAGCACTACCAAATATAATGATCTCATTGCATCTGAAGCTGATGACTCTAGTGCGGGTACCACCGTATCAACAGATGTTACCTCCATCCCTTCCTCCACATCGTTCATCATACTAAAGTATGACGCTATATCCATATCCCCCTCGGAGTAGTCTTCCTTAGAAAAGTACTCCTCTATCTTCGACTCCTCTAGAATCATTAATGGGACCTCCGCCACCGGCATAAGTACAGGCTCGCTATTTTTTTTTTGATAATGTGGAGTTTCCCAACCGCAGTCGGACTAAGTCTCCCCACCCCGGACCAGGCTTTACGCACAGGCTCGGCCTAAGACATGGCTCCACCCAAAAATGTGCGATTCGTGGCCACACGGACCAGTTTTTAATTGGCCCTCACACTTGTTGCAGGCGGGGATCGATCCCAGGATGCCCGGGTTTACGGTTCACCCCAGGTCGAAACTTACCGCTGCTCGCTATGTATATCTCTATACATCAAGCTATCGATCGACATCCTACAATAACACATATGTTGATTAGTACATAACACACAATAGTATAAGCACAAATCACATTTAATTTATTTAGGGTTACTTTTTATAACCCTTTTTATCTTTTAAATCTTTCAGTACTGAGTTTCCTCAATACTTTATTAACTCATTCCACTTAAGTAAAGCTCGAGTTTACTTCCTTCGAACTTTTCTTCCTTAACGAGGTTATTAGCCTAAGGTAATCTTCCCCCCTTAATTTTTATAACCTAATGCTTTGATACCAACTTGTGACACCCCCAAATCCGGGTATCTTCCAACCTGACAGATGGTGCTACACGGTACTCATAACTGTACATTCATTCTATTGAAACGACATCAAAATGTGTGAATCAACGACATTCTTATTACATTAATAATATTACATCCCGTCCCCAGGTTCTAAAACATACATTCTTTGTTCATCATACTATAATATATACAACTTACTAGTTTATTACAAGGTAAACTAATCATTCATCTTCGTCTTTCCTTTATCCTTGTCAGATCCCTCGGTTCGTTCGGTCCTAGCTGTATTCATATGGTTCAAGTAAGAGTGAGCATAACAAGCTCAGCAAGTACAACAATTTCTTTTAAACAACATGCTTGAAACACAGGAATCGTATATCTTCAATAACTGAACAATAGTTATGAAGTACTATCGATAATTCAAAATAGCACTTCTTTTCCTTCAAAACGTTTTACAATAACAATATTCAGTAAAACATCAATTCTGGCTCAAGACCATGAGCGTTTCATAATTTCTTTGAGAAGGTCAACCCGGCACTAAGTCCGTAAGTCAGGTATATCTTACGAGCACTTCTGGACGATCAGCCCATAGTACTCTATGTTGATCAACACTACATCCTGTTAAACGTATGTACGTTTAAGTTTTGGCAACCTCGTGTGCCCATCGAATAATCGATAAAAAATACATTTGTTTATTCATACTCAGGCTTACCTTGAATCCTTACCAAACAATTGGCGTAGGATAGCATTAACAATTCTATATTGAAAGACTTGTAAATAAATCAATCAACTCTTCAACATTAGTCTAGCCGAGGTAAAACTGGCATCGACCCTTTAGTAAAATAGTTCATGCATCTCATAACATGAATCACATAAAACTTGGCTAACACGAAGGTTAGACAAGCGTTTAAGAAAAACTTACCTTCAGCGTCTGCTACAGTATAATAACTTTTTCTTTCAGTCTTTACGGTCTCTACAACACATAACCACATAACATACCACATTAGGTCATGAATGAACATACATGGTTTCTAATGAATCTTACCCTTCTTCTCATTCTAATCCTATATTAGATTTGTTATTATTGGTTTCGGCTTATCGTTATAACTTACATCATTCTTACCAACTTCTTTCTCTTCTATAACTTAACTGAAATTATTTCATTAATACAACTCGTTTCAAGTTAATCATCCTTCTTCACGGCTTACTAATGTTATCACATCACTAACCGAGACTCAATTGTTATTGGGTTTTTTTTTTGCTAAGTTTGTTTGTATATAGAAAAGAAAGAGAGATAAAACAATCGCACAGGGCATACCCCAGAAGCTTTAGGTTGAACCACATGGGACAACCCCCAAAATGGACAACTAAAGACTAACAACCAAGCCAACAGAAGGGACAAGGAACATTACAAAGCAGGACTAAAACTAACTACTAGCATAACAAAAGAAGACAAGCCAATGAACAAAACTAGAGTCGTTGAAGCTGCAAATCTTCCGTTACAAAGCAAGACCCGAACTGAAGTAGCAGCATAACCCCAAACTGAAGCTGGCAGCACATAACAAACTAGCCCTTCTCTTACCAAATGAGCCGAACCATGAACCAGACCCGGACTGAAACAGAGACCGAACCAAATCGGACTAATACAACAGCTGATCCAAGCCAGCGAACCAGACCGTACTGAACCAGCCGAACCATGAACACCCCTTTGAAGCTGAACTGTAAATGCATAAGCCTAAAGTGAACTGAGATCGCCCTGAAACCATGATGTCGAACCCATTGGCTATCAGACCTACCCGTCTCTACAGCAGACAGACCAGGAGCTGAACTACCAGGAAGACCGGCCAAGCAACGAGCCTCATGGACGCCCACCTGCACTACACCTCATGGAAACCTGTCCACCTTACCACCCTACTCGCCCAAACCTGCTCTTCCCAGCTACTATAACCACCTGCTAATACTAGGATTGCCCTGAGCAGCCAAGAGAAACTTAGAAGAGGAAGACAACCTAGATTTAATGATATTCAAAATGTCCCTGACCACGACACCCAAAGGCTTTTTAATCTGCTCATGAACAAAGGAATTCCTAGCCGCCTAGAGTTTGTACACAGTTGACGCGAAGATAAGCTTGAGGATGTTGGACCTAATGTTATTTCCACTAAACTGGATAATAAAAACTATGAGATTATCCCACCTCATAGGGACATTAGTCCAGCCCCCAAAAGCTAGAACAGAGGAGAGAACAGATGATGAAAAGTTACAGTAAAAAAAAAGGTGAGCAAAGGTCTCTCCATGAGCATACGTACACTTATTGCTTACCATTCACGTTCACATTCAATTGACTTATATTCAACCTTTAGTATTATACCTAAGGTTTATATCATTAGCAATGATGTTACATTAAGTTGATTAAGGACTTAATTCAGCCTTCATTCACTTCTCCTTTCATTTATATTCCAAAAACATCCTTCTCTATGCTTTACTTAGTGCTGGCACTGCGGCGCCGGCATTCATTCTCTGTGTCACATCGCGGCGTGACTTAGCAGTGTGTATGGTCCGGACTCGGCGCTGTGGCTCGAGTCTCCTTTGTTATGGTCGCGCTGCGATGCCAATTAGTAGTGTGTCATGCCTTGGCCTCGCGCTGCGACGCGGGCCTTGCTGCTTTGAGTCGCGCTGCGGCGCGGACTCTGTGCCTCAGAAAAATTTAATAGATTTTCAACTTTGTGAGATTCCAGGACTCATAACTTCTTCGTTATAAGTCCGAATTGGCTCGTTCAAAAGCCTACGGTTAACAAATTACATACTCTACACGTTCATGCAAGAATTTTATCTATTTGACTTCGTTGCTAAAAATTCACCTATTAGTCCATTTTTAACGAAAACGATAAACGTTCATGAACGTTCTAAGTCGAAATCCGGTCATTTTTGAGTCCGCAACTCTATAATGCCAAATGAGACTTGTCTCCATTGAAAACTAATGTTTCCAAGCTCAATATCAAAATTCGACCTCCATTCTGAGAATTTTACGAATTCGACAATTATCGTCCGAACTCGTGAATTCCGCCATAAATTCATTGCTTACGATTTGTTCTTCGCTTTAAATGGATTCAATCCATCATATTAACATCTTGACATACATACTTCTTTAACTTATATACATGATAAGTTATTACTTGTTCTTCATAAGTCTATAACTTGTAAAAGTATGAACTACTTATGAATTCACTTTGCATGACTTATCATAGCTTAAATCTTTTAACCATCATCCTTACTTCTTATTATCATACAACCTTATTATTTCTACATAAAACAAGTTCCTACAAGTTCTTCCTTGTTTCATAACTTATATGATTACGAATAGCTTATTCATGACCTATACGGCTTATTAAGACTTAAGCTCTTTGATTACTCATTCATATCATTCCATAGCATACACGTTCTACCACTACCCATTTCCCTACCAATGGAAGTGAAAGAGATTCATGGTTTAAGTTCTTACCCTTGAATATCACTTGGTTAATCTTTGTTCTTCTTCTTGCTTCTTGAATTATGAAGACTAGCTTTCTAGCTTTTCTAGCTTATTCTCTCTAACCAATAAGCTCTCAACTTATTAGATGAAATGAACAACCAACAAAAATGAAAATCAAGCTTGCTATTTATAAGAGTTGCTAAGTTAGGGCATAAGGGTTATTAATCCAATCCCACCTCCTTAACTCCACCTCCTTAAGCCACCTCCTTACTATTCCTTTACTTAATTATTAAGTTAACTTGTTCACCACATATACTTGGCCACCACACTTACTTAACTCTTAAGTATACTTGCTTAGCACATAGCTTATCCTTTACTTGCTCATCACAACACTTAGCCATTAAGTTACTTGGTCATCACATAAAAGCACTTTGCTTGCTCATCACTCAGAAGCACTTTACTTAGCCTTTAAGTTACTTAACTTATCCTTTGCTTAACCCTTAAGTCTACTTGCTCATCACACAAAGTTCTTGATTACCAATTCACCCATATGATCATGGGTTGCCTTATGGATCCTCTTAATCCATTGGATTCTTACTTCGGGTTTAAGGTTTAATTAATCCTAACTTATACATTGGGCTTGCATTAACAATTCTTTGGGCTTTATCATTAGCTTGCATTGGGCTTACACATCTCTACACTTGGGCCTTATCAATATCTCTTTGAACTTTACAATTTCTTACTCAATCCTACAAGTCCATTACATTTGGCTTAAAGCCTTATAACGTATAATTTACGTATTAATCTCGTATTCTAACTCGTATACTTATTTAATATACGATATTCCATCATTCATACATACTCGTATTATACTTGTATTCATTAGTACAATCATTGCTTTAATTTATTATACGCATTTAAATTCCTTCTCGGAATTCATTTTCCCTAATCGTTAGGTTTTAAGTCCGCAGGCGAAAAACTGTGTTTGCCATAACTGAAACATTATTGGATATTCTATCTCACCTTGATATTCTATCATTACGTATTTCTCAGAAGTTCAAAAATAATTCCCGAACAGAAATGCGTGAATAGTGTTTTTCGGAAAATTTCTCAGAAAGTTTTTATTTTCGTCCTGAAAATTCAAACATTTTAATTCTACCACGTAGCCAAAATACTACGACGTTCCGATATGTCTAGGTCATAGAACGACCTTCAATTAGCTTACTCCCATATATAATTAATTAAATTCATTTTTAATCCACATAATCAAATAAAAATTTAATTAAATTCATACTTCAAATTATTTTGTTTTTCTTGATTTCTAATTTATTCATGACTGACAATTGTGTTGTCCGTCGGCTGCTTTAGCTTAGTTTATACGCGTTTCACATGTTTCCATAATTTAATTTATAGAGCTCTTAATTATATTCTTTTTTTTTGACATTATGTAAACAAACAAAACATCAAAGAGCAGTAGGTATAAAGTCCAGCTCAATTTAGGAATATTGATGAGCTAGCTCCTTGGAGTTGTGGATGGACAAATTTTCATCAAGTTCAATAGTAAAAGGTTGTATTTGTAAAAATTAAATCCACTTACATTTCCTTCAATTAATGAGTTGCAACTTTGTAGTATCCGATGCGGTGAGACGAGACACTTTTAAATGTAATTTTTTTTATAATAGTGATTTTATAGGAAAGTTAAAGTGTCGGGCTCCACAACTGTAAAAGTAATTTTTTTATAATACTTTTATTTTTAAAAGTATTTTTATTTTTATTTTTATACATAAAAGTATTTTTATTTTTAATTTTAGGTAAAAAAAAAAGAAAATAAAAAATAAAATTATTTTTATTTTAAAATTTTTATAAGTATTTTAAAACATAAAAGTATTTTTTTTAATTTTTAAAATAAAGCATACATATTATAAATATTATAATATTAATTTTATTAATATTATACATATTATAAATATTTTTTTACCTCATTTTTAACATTTGCATACCATATCCACGTGTGTTTGATTATTTGTATTTTTTTAATGTACAGTGGCTCAATGCTTACAACTCGACTAACACAATGAGGTAAAGGTAGGAGAAGTTGGCTGACTGGCTTGCCACGTAGGAATTTCTTAACGCCCGTGAGCAAAATTTGACGGAATGACTTGATTAAGCATTTTTAAAAACCACAATGAGCCAATTGAATTTTTTTAAAGTACAGTGGCTAATTGCTTAAAACACGACAACCATAGTGGAGTAAAAATGTTTTTTCCCATATTTTTTTAAAAAAAACAAATTATATAGGTATGAACTTTTAACTTTCCTTCAACAATTTAAAGAGAAATTTGTAAAAATCGCAAATTGGTTATTTAATTTTTTTAAAAAAAGTTTTAGGCCAAAATCTCTACGGACTAAAAGCAGTTGAGGGTCACTAAATTTTAAAATATTTTCATATTTATTCAAAAGTGATTTTACTCTCCAGCAAACGAGCTCTTACTATTGAACTTTACAATGAATTGATCACCCTTAACTCTACTGAATTAGGATTCCTTTGAACCGGATCATGATTCATGAAGAAGTTATAATATTGGTCTTATGTACGTAAGTTCATAATCTTTTTGTTGTATCCGTACTGATAAAATTAGCGAACACAACTTTTCAAAGATAATCTATTAGTATGATAATTTCATAAAATTCAAATCCCTATATACCTTTACCTTTAAACCTATATATACATATTCCATATATACACACACTACACACTTTCACGAGACTAATTAAGTGACCTCCAAGCATTTACTTACTCGAATCCCCTTTAAATTGTTACATAAGCAACCACAAATTCCTATCATCACCAACCATCTCCCTCCCTCTCACATACAATGGCAAATTCTGGTGTTGGAATTGTGTGTTTGTTGCTGATTTTGTTAACTGCAGTTCCAAGTTTAGCCGGACTCTAGGACATATTTATATGCAAGGATTATAATGTCCAGACTATATTCTGATGAATTATACTCTAAGAGTATTAAACATATGATTAAATAGTCTTAGTCACATGTTTGTTTTTTATTAGATTATTTATTGGATAACTTAAAATAATATCATGTTATGTTTGTTTTGTCCAAGATTATTTAAAGAATTAGATAAAAACTTATGTTTGGACTATCATACACTTGCCACTACATATTCTCATTATTTTAGTATAGATAGATAAGATAAGATACATTGATCTTTTTAAACAAAGTTTAATGTTAATTTTGTCCACAAATTTTTAGTTCCAAATAGTAGGGATTAAAATACCTAGTTGGCCATGGTATTAAATAGTCTTCCCTTTCAAGTCATTGTATTATCTCGGGACTAATAGTTTCAAGTCTATTTTTAAAAACAAACAATAGATTTGAGATTAATAGTTCAATCCTAAGTGTAATCCTTGCAAAGAAATTAGTCTGGAACTAATTGGCGGAATATGTAATTGATGAGGGAATGGAATAGAGAAGAGAATGAAATGGTGAATGGAATAATTCATTCTATTGTTGGATAGAATGAATCATTTCATACCCTCTCAAGAAATAAAATTCACAAATTTAGTAAGAATGAGAATGATTTATTTCATTTCAATAGAATAATCAAACATAATTTTTTTTTATTTTATGGATGAGTCATTCCATTCTCGCCTTAATTCCTACAATTCAAACATAACATTAGTATTGATTATACCACCCGGGCTAAAGACAAGATATTTAAAGTTGGATATATTTTCTAAAATATATTATCAAACTAATAATATATAACTACTAATTAATAAACTTAAGTAACAATTAATATGAATTAACGTACTTCTATCTTTTCTTGATTTCTAATTTATGCATGATTGAGAATTGGGAAGTCCTTCGGGTGCTTTATGGCTCTTTAGCTTAGTTTATACGCGTTAAACATGTTTCCATTTCTGGAGCCCTTAATTATATTCTTTATCACATGCTGTAAAGGAACAAAACATCAAAAGCAGTAGGTATAAAGTCCGACTCAATTCAGCAGTAGGAAATAGGAATATTGAGCTAGCTCCTTTAGGGATGGACACTTTTTGTCAAGTTCAATAGCAAAAATTTGTATTTGTATAAAATACAGTTGTATTTCCTCCATCTTCAATGGTCTTCCATTAATGTAACTCTGTCTCTGTGTTACAAAAATGCTACTTCATAACGCGAAGAGTAATGTGATGCGGTGAGCTGAAACACTTTTAAATATAATTAAAGTTTTCGATTATAGTAATTTTATAAGAAAATTAAAATAGTGTTTGGTTCCACAAATATAAATGTACGTACTTTTTGGAAAAACTAATTAAAAGGTTGAATTATACACAAGTGTATGCTATGAAATTTTAATGTTTCTTCAACAACTCAAGGACAAGTTTGTATATTGAGTTTAGGCTAAAAGTATTGCTATCAAAAAAGCATAAATTTTTCACTTATTTTAAAAGTGCTTAAATCCAAAATCTCTACTTGTTAAGTAATCAACTCATCTAAAAGCTTAAGCTATTAGATGGAGGGACCAACAATGTATATCATTCTAACACTCCCCCTCAAATGCAACTTTTTTTGTTATAGAGAAGGGAGAAATTAAAGTGCATTTGCACTATTAAATTAATAGAAGATAATTGTGCAGCTGGGAAGATTTGAACCCAAGACCTTGCACACCCAGAGCTTTGATACCATGTTAGAACATCATATTAGAGAGAGAATATTGAATTGAGAGAATAAATAATTGCATTAATAATAACTTGATAATTATCTCTCCTGTTTACATTGAGAAGATATGTGATATTTATACTAATACAAGATAAGATGGGTGACTAACATATTACCCAACTCAAGGAGATAATCATGGAGATAACCATTACATAATTATTGGAGATAATCATGGAAGAGTGAATGATGGAAACTATCCTAACAATATAATAATATCTAAAATATTATATTCCTAAAATATCGCCTAATACGCCCCCACAAGCGAAACGTAGAGAAACGAAGCTTGAGCTTACACTTGGTTGAACATCCATGTAAGTGAAGAGTTAACAGAATAACAACTTCTCGAATTAGAGAAAACACGAACAACTTCCATGAGAGGTTGAACAAAGATGTAGCATGCATGATAATAACATCCAACCAAAGAAAGGTAGGTGGCATATGTTGAATAGGTGGTGGGCATGTCGTCTTGGACTGTGAAAGCACAATGTCTGAAGTATTCATGGTTGCATATCGTGACTTCCCAAATTTGGAGGAGAAAGCAGCAGAGGTAGGAACATGAGAACCATAAAGAAGGAAATGCATTAGAGATCCATCAGTTGCAAGTCTTGCAGATTGCATAGATATAGAGGAAACGAGAGCAATATTGCTCTTGGTTCCTGACGGTGGAGAAGTGGCAAGTGAAAAAGGATAAGCAATTGGAGAAAATTGGGGGAATGCAGACGGGTCAGGGTGTCTGATTACATCTACTTTTACTTCTGATGTAGACGGATCAGCCTGTCTGAATTGATACACAGATTGTCTGGATTGGGTAGAAGCAGACAAGTGCTCATCAGAATATCCTGTTGGTGGAGAGTGAGCATGTGAAATATCACACCGTGGAGAAAGAGAAGGAATATCTTGTAATTTTTCATGATCAAGAAGCATATGAGAGAGCAAATCTAAAGATAAAGAAGGATTTGTCTCATAATAGTACTTGCAGAAGTCACTAAGAGAATCATCAAGCCCAGTCAATAATGCAATCAATGAGTTCAATTTCATCGATCGGTTCACCGGCGCGAGTAAGAGCATAGGCGAGAGATTTTGCCTCGGAGATATAATTTTTCACGGATTGAGAAGGAAGTTTCTGAAGAGAGTACACTTGATCTAAAAGATCATCAACATACCAATTCTGGGAAAACTCACAACCATCATTTGTGGAGGCACTATCATCATCGACTTGAGAGGTGGGAAATTGTGGAGAAAGATCACAAAAGTTGTCTTGTGATTCATTAGAACAATCATAAGAGGGATGATCAAGCCACCATTTGAGATCGTATGGAGAAGAGTGAAAATCTAAGTATAGAGAGAATTGATTTTCCAGCATGGAAATGTATGGAGAAGACTAAATGTGCAGCAGGGGTATGCAACGAAGGGAATTTAGAAAATATGCAACGGTAGATAGAAGAAAGGAAAGGGAGGATCAAAGGTTGCTAGCCTTATGGCTTTGATACCATGTTAAGTAACCAACTCATCTAAAAGCTGAAGCTATTAGATGGAGGGACCAACAATGTATATCATTCTAACACTACTCACTAAAAGCAATTATAGAGGGTTCATATAGATTCAAAAATGGTTTTATTACACTGCAACTTTCAGCCAAGTGCGCTCTTACAATTAAACTTTACAAAGAATTGACCACACCTAATTTTAGTAAATTCAAATTCCTATTAACCTTATGTAAGTAAGTTCATAATTTTTTGTTATCTGACAAAATAAGCTAATTTTATGTAATCCAAATCCCTCTCTACCTTTATCTTTACACCTTTACCATTACCTTTACCTTTACAACTATACATATTCCATATATATACACATTACCATTAGACTAAGTGAACACCAAAACATTTACTTACTCCAATCCACTTTATATCATTATATAAGCAACTACCAATTCCCTATCATCTCCAACCATCTCCCTCCCTCTCACACACAATGGCAAATTCTGGTGCTGGAATTGTGTGTTTGTTGCTGATCATTTTGTCAATGGCTGTTCCAAGTTTAGCCACAGACTATACCGTAGGGGACTCATCTGGTTGGGGTCTTAGTGTTGATTATACCACATGGGCTAAAGCCAAGACCTTTCAAGTTGGAGATAATCTTGGTAAGTTTGCCATTTTCATTCAATTATATAATACATGTATCAACTCATTTTACTAAGCTATATTTCAACCACATTGTTAAAAAAAAATTATGGCTTCGCCCTTGATGTACAGTTTACAATCTATATTAACGGGACAAAAATTCTGAGTTATGACATTTATTTTTTCTTGGGCAAATTTACCCTTGAAAAATATTTTGGTATGGTGATTCTAGTAGTACAACAGACAAGGGCATTTTGTCAAAAAAAAAATAAATGATAAAAATGTCTGTCCATTATTTTACCTGATTAATTTTACCTCCCATATTTAACTTCGAAAATCCATGTTAATATAGTTTTTCTATTGTTATTTTTGAGAACGTATGCCATTACAATTTAGTGATTTTAGAGATTCATTTCAATTTTAGAGGCCTAAGTGAAATTGGAGAAGAAAATCAGGAAAGGAACGTAGGGGATAATTATTTTTATTATGCCGGGCGAGCATTATTTTATTACTCACGAATGGACTCGAACTAGTAATTTTTAATGATTTTTAAGCTTTAACAACACTTATTTCTGCTTGAAATTGTATAGTGTTCAACTATGGAACAAGTCATACTGTGGATGAAGTGAAATCCACCGATTATAGCTCATGCACGGTCGGAAACTCCATCAGCTCCGACAAAAGCGGCTCCACCACCATCCCACTCAAGACTGCCGGCACACATTACTTCATTTGTGGTGCAATTGGCCATTGTAGTGGTGGTATGAAACTAGCTGTGACCGTGGCTGCCGGAGGAGCAACCCCAACGCCGTCTGGAAGCTCACCGCCATCCGGCACCGGTTCTACTAACTCCCCGACACCACCTATGTCTCCGTCGGGCCATGTCCCGGATTCATCTCCATCGGGGAGTGTTTCTCCATTTGCTGCTGCTCTGTTTAGTGCTTGTGTTGGGTTGGTGTATAAGCTTATTGTCTTTTAAGTTTGGGGCAAATGTGGTAACTCTAGCCAGGATAGAGGCAGTGCTTTATCTTTTATTTTTTCTCTCTTTCCGTTGGTTATAAAAACAATAGGATTTATGGAATTAATTTTCAGTATACCCAAATAATTCAGATAAAATGCTTTGTTGAATAGAATTAAGTTCTTTTTTTAAATTTAATTTTTAAGTATGCCATCTTGTTTCATTGTTTGTATTATGATTGAGTAGCTCTATTTGAGGCCAATGATTCCATTTGGTTATACATTGACCTAACTTATCTTAATTATTCAGTTTAGAGTGAAACAGAGCGATTGATGTCGCAGTATCAAGTGTCGGTAGAACAATAACACAAAATATCTCTAAATGTACATTTGATCTATATTTTTGGGCATTTTTCTATTGTTGAGACTAATTTCACTATGATCAAGTGAAAGAGAGAAAATATTAACCATTAAATTAGATTAGAGTTAATAATAGTAATTTAAACATCTTCCTTACTGATTAGTTATAACTTATAAGCAATTAATACGTATTGCAAAAATGGATGACTGAAAATTTCAAGCTATCACTTTCCCAGATCTTAACAAGAAGAATGCTAAAAAGGTTGGCACTAGTACCAAATGCAGCAGCTAAAAAGTCTTTCATTATAAATGCATTTTGATAGTCTTGATAATGTTTTTAAAAAAAATAAATAATAAATTGCCAAGAACAACCTTTTTCCATGGCACCATATGTTTGGCCATTAGAGAATGATGTAGCTATCCTAACAAAAGCAAGTTGTTGTAACTAAAAAAGAAAGAAAAAGGAGCTGTAAAAGCAGAGTGGGTAGGTGATGATTTGCCATAATGAAGCATTATCTTCTCGTGCCTTAGTTGTCCCAAGATGTGAGTTCTCCACCTACGACAACTTCGCACTCATCTCCTTTCTATTCCATCAATGTGCTAATTTTGATCGATATAATATGGGAGGGCAAACAAATTGTATTTGTAATCCTAATTGAACCGTAATTATAAGAAATCGCAATTGGTTGTGAAGGAATATTTAAAGGATGTTATTACAATTTACAATTTACATGTTTACACATAATAGAAAAACTAAAAATATATATGGTGGTGTAAAAGTCTTTAGTGTGGAAAAACTCCTCTAATTGTACACCCTCTAAAATTCAACGGTGTCTTCGAACTACGATATGAGAACGGAGTTCAAATTCACGGTTCGTAATAATTAGGGTTTGGTTGTGTTGGGAGAGCTCTCTGATAATGGCAGTGTATCTCTATGTTTTTGGGTTTGGTAAAATTGATGGATTGTGATCGACTGAGGAACGTGTGTTTTAATAGCCTGGGTGGTTGTTGCGGAGTTATAGGGATTGTCAGTTCCCTAATTATCCCTCTTTCTTTACATAGTGTTAGAATTTAAATAGAATCTAACATAAATAATACTTACATATGAATCGGTAAGTATTCACGAAGCGGAAACGGTTAAATCGAATGTCAAATCTACAAGCAACACCATGAACATAGCTACAACGATCCTTCGTACTTCTCGTCAATATATAACTGTTACAAACAATCAATGCGAACGAACTAATTAAGTGTTCACATCAAGTATACCCAAGCTTATTGATGGGAGCTTGAAAATACTAGAGAGAGAATTTAGAGAGAAACTGTATGGAAAAATAATACGTTATTTTTTCTTTTGCCCTATACACAGTAGGCTTTAGTATTTAACGTAAAACCCATTCCGTATGGGAAAAGTCTGTGACGTCCCCAAAATAGGTATAACATCACCCATCTTGAGTCGCCAAATACATGCTACAAAAATTCAAATAACAACTTAATTATACAAAGTCGTGTAAAATACGACAAAACATAATCTAAGAGTTTCAATAAAAATATTGTCATCTAGACAATATCAACACTCAATGGAAGTCCTCATTACATTTATTATCGCATTATTTTATAGAAAGTGAGGAGTACTAAAACACCATCTGGACCGTCAATCCATTCCCCAACTCGTCCCAGCTATATTTTTATTTCCTGAAGAGAACAATGAAAGAAATGGTGAGCTCACTAGCCAAGTAAGAAAGATTATGACTACGATAATGTAGAATAAAATTATCCTTAGCCTTCAACAGTATACACAATTGATAGAAATAATATGACAACAAGTTTTAGATCAACAACTGTAGCAGAATAAGCAATCCATTAGAAGAGTCATGTAGAGCATAAAATCTACTATCTTCTATGATTTAAAAAGTTTTTCATCAACTTTATCGCTGAGACTCAGCTTAATAAATAAAATCGCATCATCCCTGCATCACGACCAAGGATATTCATGTATCATCAATGGTAATGATTATACCGAATAATCTCAGGTCATAATCATACCAACAACTGTCCATAAATGAATTACAGGCCAATGAGTAATTTCACCACATCATTCGTCACATTACGGTCATGATTATACAGAATAATCCCTAGTCATAATCATACCAAGTCCATCTATGCACGTAAGCAAAGATGAATTTCATCACAATATAAGCATGAGAATGATGACATGACATAATAATTCAATAAAAGAAGTTCAAGGATAAATTTTAAAGATTTATAATTTAATTTATCCAGGAATCAATAACGTCCAATTTGTAGGGGTGCTCATCGGTAAAAAACCGAACCGGTACCGAAAAAAACCGAACCGGTACCGATTCAAAATTACTAAAAAACAAGAATCGAAACGGTACCTGTACCGAATTACCGGTTTCGGTACCGATTCAGTACAAAAATTGGTACCGATTTTTTTCGGTTCGGTTTTCGGTTATACGTATGCATGGTAATATATATAATTATTAATAAATAATAAAAAATTAATAATTTATTTTAATATATTAACAATTTTTTTAAACTAAGAAAAAGAAATCATCAACAAATTATATATCATATATTGTTCGTCTTGTAGAAATCATATACAATTGTTGTTGTAGACAGTAGTTGGCTTGTTGTTATATTATTATTATTTATATCATACTGTAGTTTGCTTGTTGTTTTATATTTTGGTTTGAATTTTGATTATATATACCTTACTTGACGTCATCTAATAACTTTTATCGCTAGAATAAAAACATAAAATTAAGTAATTAGTAAATCTACATTACTCAACAATTTGCATCCCATTATTTTGTTCTCGTGAATGTAAGCATTATGAAATAATGATTATTGTTATTAACTCGTGTAATAAAAATGAGATCCAACTACGTACTAATAATATACCACATCCGCTCTGAATTATAATATTGACTTTTAAAATAAGGTATTTTAAATTTAAATTTAAAATAATTCATTAATAATAATAAACGAGTAATATTTTTATATATAGTTTAAAAAAATTTCGGCTAAAATTAAAAAAGAAAAAGAAGTTATTTGGAAGGTGTATATAAAATTCAAATACTGTATTAAAACTAGCAGGTGTTCTCTATCCTCCTCCTTAGTACATGAGTAGACACTAGACAATAGTAGACTAGTAGTGGAATTAGCACTTAGCAGGTGTTTGACGTTTTTGCATCAAAGCTGCTCGAGCTGACAGTATAGTATTGTTGACTAAAGAAGCATCAAATGCATTGCAGTCATGAAATAGTGATTATTGTCTCTTCAGTCTCTCTCTTCTACTCTCCTCCACAGAACAAGAATGCAAATCCATGCAAATTTCAGTTTTTTTTTTCGATTTTTCGGTTTTACCGAATTCCAAATTCTCATTACTGCTACCTATACCGAAAAGTATAAAAAAATCGAAAAACCAAAACCGAAAAAAACCAGTATTTCAACATGTTCGGTTAAAAAAAATCAAAAAATCGAATTTTTGAGCACCACTACCAATTTGTCAACATGATACTGCTTTGTTGTGAAAAATTCAAGAATGCTCAGAAAAATATTTTCATGAAAAGATACTGGATGAAGCGCAAATATCCAGGATATTCTACTAATTTCATGGAGTATAGAAGTCAAAATTTTAACCAACTGATATAATAGAATATATGAAACTGTAAATGGATTTTCGCCTGCCATGCGGTAATCCACGTATATAGACAGATCATTTCCATAATTTAATAAGGAATAAATACGAAGGGTCATTCACCATGCATGCTGTAGTTCACATAGACAGGTTATTCCAACAGAATAATAAAGAATGGAATAACAGAAGAATTCACCATGCATATGTAATCCGCACAGACAGGTTATTCCAACGGAATAATAAAGAATAGAATAACAGAAGAATTCACCAGGGATGCGTAATCCGCACAGACAGGTTATTCCAACAGAATAATAAAGAATGGAATAACAGAATAATTCACCAGGCATGCGTAATCCGCATAGACAGGTTATTCCAACAGAATAATAAAGAATCGAATAACAGAAGAATTCACCATGCATACGATAGACCGCACAGACAGGTTATTCCAATAGAATAATAAAGAATGGAATAATAGAAGAATTCATCAGGCATGCGATAGACATAGACAGGTTATTCCAACAGAATAATAATGAATGGAATAACAGAAGAATTCACCAAGCATGCGATAGACCGCATAGACGGGTTATTCTAACAGAATAATAAAGAATGGAATAATAGAAGAATTCACCAGGTATGCGATAGACCGCACAGACAGGTTATTCCAACAGAATAATAAAGAATGGTATAACAACCCTTATGAATATTGAAAAAAATAACCCTCTTCATGAATACGAAAGAAATAATACCCCTTACCTTAGAAGAAACTGGATACTGGAATAGTGAGGTAGCAAACTCTATTTCTTTCTCTTTATAATAATTGCTCTTGTGAGACTTAGTGAATTGGTGAGAAATGAAGGAAGAATGAGCTTCTATTTATAGGAAAATATAGTTTCAATAATTGCACATTTTGGGCCTCAAAATATTACAGTATAATACCTTCCTCTTTTTCTTCATTTTTAATTTAGTCCTGCAAGTATCAAACTTGCACCACCTCCCCTAATAGTAAATCATGTGAATTAATAGTTCATTCATGTGACTCAATAGTATAATCTTGTGAAAAAACTAATTACACTATAGTACCTTCAACTATATCTCTATTTTTTTAATTTAGTCATGCAAGTAATATTAATCTTGCACCAACTCCTTTAATAATAAATCATGTGAATCAATAGTACACACATGTGAACACATAGTTATAAGCATGTGAATTAATAGCAATTAATTGCTCATTTATTCGGTTAATTACCCGATTGGTCAATATAACCTCCAGAAATCAATTATTATCTAAATAAATATCGATTTTCACTAACATTAATAATCCTAACACAAATAGAACTATCACTTTCATCTTTAATCAACACGAACTTATTCATCATTAATATTATAACTCACAATATTTAACAACCAGGTCATTTCTAGGAAAGAGGGGGCTTTCCGATAAGGATTTCTCCTTATTGGCGCGCAATTAGGTGACCAAACCTCTCCTTGACAGAACTTTTAGACATTATCAATATTGCAAATTAATAATATGAATAACTTTTTCGTCTCAATTATTGATTTAATAATATTATGCAGATGATACTGTGATAATAATTGAATCAATAATATGAGAGATATGATGCAGCAATTACTATAGCAATAATTGAGTATAACTGAGTAACTTCTTACGTAAGCATCAATAATCAATACCGTATGCTACTATGCAACAACGCGTATTACTGTATTTTTACTACCAGGTAGTTCAACAATTTAACGGTAAAACTTTCGCCGTTATTTTTATAAAAAGATAATTATGTCGTTTTCTAAATACGACATTACTTCAATTGTGGGGTCCACCAATGATTGTGTCGTCGTGCAAATATTTCCTGTTAAGACAAATATTCCCCTACACAACGAATATTTTATAACACTTGCATACTTCGCAAAATTTTCACATATCACCCTTAACTTTAACTTTAACTTTTTTTTTTTTTATCAATTTAACCATTTATGAAATAAAATAATAATTATAAGAAAATTGAATACTTTCATTTCATAAAGTTCGGGGTCTTACAACCTCCCCTCCTTATGAAATTTCGCCCTCGAAATTTATGTACGTATCTGGTATGCCGAAGAGGTGAGGATACATTGACTTCATTTCAGATTCTAACTCTTGAGGTATAACCTTGAGTGTCGAATAGGATCCTTCTTATCTAAAATTTTAACATGTATCTCCTCATACATTAAATCTTCTGCTATCTTGTCTAGTTCCAATTCAATAATGTGGTTCGGGTCGTCCACATATTTACGTAACATCGATACGTAAAAAAAATCTTATGAACACGCGACATACTTGGCGATAAGGTGAGTCTATAGGCCACAATTTCTACTTGATAGAGGATTTCAAAAGGGCCAATTAAATCGAGGGTTGAGATAACGCCTTCTTGAACCTTCTTCTTCACATTCATCAGATTCGGGTGTGTAGCTTGAGCGGCTTTAACTTTATCAATTAAAGTTAATTATACTCGTGTATATTCGTTATCTTCACGTGGGTCCCTAGAGTCTTTAACTATCATCATTTGTAAGTTATACGAAATGGGTTTTTGTGTTAACAACATCGCACTCGTAAATGCATACGATCTTCTACTCAATTCGTCAGCTACCACGTTCGGAGCTTCCACGATGATATTGAATGGTATAGTCTATGACGCCCCCAAAATAGGTCCATTCCATCTAACCCATTCTGAGTCGTCAAATACATGGTACAGAAATAACTACAATTTATTATTACAACATAAAACTGTGAGTTTAAATACAGATATTGCCGTCTAGACAATATCCACACGCAAATAAATCCTCATCATAATTATTGATACATTATTTTACAAAAATGGTGAGGACTACTAAATAACTCTCTCTAGAACCTTCATTCCATACTCCGACTAGTACTAGCTACATTCTCGCCTCCTGAGAAGAAAAATGGAACAAAAAGGAAAAGGGTGAGCTCAACTAGCCCAATAAAGAATATTATGACTAAGATAATATACAACAAATTATCGTTAGTCTTCAACAGGGAAAAATGTAATAGAATACAATAGACAACCAGTTTTAAATCAACAACTGCAGCAGAAACAACAATTCATTAGAAGAGTTAAGTAGAGAATGCAAACTATGTTATATATGAATTTAAAAGTCCATCGTCGATATTTTATCCCTGTAACATCAATCAATATATATCTGGAATCAAATATTCATCTTTGCACTACATGCCAAAGATATTCATCAGTTGGTCATGTTCATCTCAACATCTGTTCATCTTTGCACTACGGGCCAAAAATATTCATCAAGAAATCATTCATCTTTGCATTACATGCCAAATATATTCAGTAATATCATCATTTAGGACTGATGATGATGAAAAATATTTTAAAGAAAACGAATCCAATGAAACAAAAGAACAAATATTAAGGATTCGTACCTTAAATAATCCAAGTTCAAAAATACTTCATAAAAAACCAGAGTGGGGTAAAATTCAAGAATGATCAAAACATAGATCCAATCAAAGATAGAAATCATAACAGACAATCTTGGACACAGAAAAGAAAATTTAATTTTTTTGTGAATAGTGTCGTATGCGTGAATAGTAACTCCGACACCAAAAGATAGAAATTTCTCAAAAAATATCATCATGCTTTGTGAATAGTACTTGTGAATAGTAACTCGTGAATAATAACTCATGAATAGTAACCACGACATGAAAAAGTTCCAAATTTGATAAAAAGTTCCAACCAATATTTTGACATAATGATATTGAAGAAATAATATCACTTATGAAGAAAATAACATCCCCTACCTCGAAAAACAGTACTTCTAGTTGAAACACCGGATATAGGCTATGACTTGAACTTGAACCGTATAGCAATACTCAAAGTATACTCAAAATACTCACAAGAATACGCTCGATAATATAGAGAGAGAAAACTTCAGTTTCTGGTGTGATTTTCAATTCTAATCTAAGCACCCTATTTATAGGAAAATGCTTAGAACACCAAAGTAGAAAATTTAATATAATAATAATATATATATACAAATTTGTCTACGCACCTAGAACCATCTGAATTCAGCAACTTGCATGTGTTTAATGAGGCTAACCAAACACAAAAAATGTTTTTGTTAATTAAAACAATTAAAACTTCCAAAAATCAATTATTTCGGAACTTTAGAACTTCAATAATTCACAATAAATAGCCCTTTTGTCAGAAAATTCTAATCTTGCGAGTTTTTATAGGAAATTCAATTCTCTAGAACTTTACAGAAGAAAATTTTTCCAAATTTCAAACAGAAATTAATCGAAATCCACAAACGGCGATTTTACAGGCTATAATCAAATTTCAGTCAAGAAATGGGGTCCACCGACACATAAAACATGCTTTAAATATTTTTGGTAACAAAAATACTCCTCATATACTCATATATCCCACATTCATCGTAAAAATATCATCATTATTATATTATTAAAATATAATAATATATTTAAATGAATTATTTTATCAGAAAAAGATAAAATTTCAATTTTCAACAATTGTCACATTAAAATATTTTCTCCATCTATATCCACATAAAATCAATATTTTCATCATCATATGAATCAATAATTAATTATTCACAAATAATATTACAGAATCACAATATTGACAACCAGGTAGTTCCCATGAAAGAGGGGGCTTTTCAATAAGAATTTCTCCTTACCGGCGCGCAATTAGGTGACCAAACCTCTCCTTAGACAGAACTTTCTAGACATTGCCAATAATGTATATAATAATATTATTCAGATAATATGAATATTGCTCGATAAT